>OX235275.1:3666314-3702441 GCA_944472155.2 Trichobilharzia szidati | reverse complement strand
AGGGAACTAATTGTAATACGTGAATGTATCAAAATATTTCTCATTCATTAAATGTTCGTTGTATTTCGCAATACACACAGAAGCTTTCATTTGCCTTTATGGTTTAAAAATCCACTATATGTGGCATTTATGTCATTGGATATCAATTCAACATAGTGGCTTTCAGTCCTCAATTGATTATTATAAATGATATTTTAAAATACTCATAAATTAAGCAATTTCTCTGGCAGTACACACTATGAGGTTTGTTCGATGTTTAAGAAAAGGTACCTCTATCAATAATTATTTGAATTTCAAGTATTGGTTTTTGTAGGGATTAAGCTTGAGGATTTCATCATGAGGTGAACTTAGCTAGACAGCCTTTGGGAAACCAGCTAAGAGTATTGGACAGCCGGCTGTTTCATCCTAGTTGGGAACTCTTCGTCAGCACCCACCCATCTGGGTTCGAGCCCAAGACCCTCTGGTTACAAGGCGAGCTTGTAGACCATTAAGCCACTGGCATCCGATCCAAGGCCAACACATGAATTCCACCTTCCGCCAACTCATGTTAAAGTGTGACCACTGCCGAAGACACCCCACTAAGACGAAACAACTCTCCAGTACTATAAGGTTTTCCAATCTGTCTCTAACTGATGTCAGCTCTTATTGAAGTCCTTCAATTAATTATTTTTTGTATAATTAATCAAACAATTTGAAGAAATGTAATGTTTCTTGTCGTTCATATGAAATTAAAGAAAGATACACTGTTCAAATTTCCTTAGTAACAAGCACAAAGAATAAGTGAGTTCTTCTAAATCCATCGCTGTCATTCTCTACTTTATTAGAGTCAAAATTCTGAACAGTCAACGTTTGCAAACATGACAGTAATAAAATGCTGATGTTTCTCATTTCAAAGTCTGCGATAAACGCTTTTATAATTTTTTCGAATTATATTTTTTTGACTTTATTCTATTCAACTTGCTGTCAACTTTATATTTTATAGTTTTTTGTCTTACTCGCTCTTTAAATATGGTTGTGAGAGAAATGTTTTTATCAGATTGTTACAAAAAGACTGCCAGTGATGATATGTTTTATAATTACCTTCTCTTTGGGGAGTATGCTAGAATTAAATAACACCCTTTCAGCCATTCAATTGTTGAAATAAATATCATTAATTTATTCAAAATTTGATTGCTTTTTCTGTAATTCACCATAAGAATTTGAAATGCACAAATCTTCCAACAATTTAATAATTCCCGCTGGAACATTAAGAACACAATATTTAGCGAAGAGACTCTTTTCAGCAGCGAATTTATCATCAAGCTATACAATCGTATATATATTGTTTTTTTTAAGAAATTATATCTGGTGAGGGAATTAGATCAAAAAAGTGAAGAAATAAATAAAAATAGTATGAAGTGCAATTAAAATATTTGTGATTATAATCATAATTAAATGTAAAGTAGCAATTCGAAAAAAAATTGGGCATTGGATATATGATATTAATTATAATGCAGGTTTTTGTATTTCCCAATGAATAAAAAACAAACCGAAATTGTTCTTACTGGCGTTTCGCTATTTAATGCAGCTAATAGCTTTATCAAAGTATTATTAAACCGGAATTTACAAAATCTCAGCATATATATAACAAAGAGTTAAGGGTTGAGAAAATAGACTTAGGTAAAGTTAAAGGGACATACTGAAAGTTAAAATACCAATGAAGATCACTAAACCAAATAACAAAGGTAATAGTACATCTGTTATGGTATCAAAACAAAGTTTACTAACTTTATCATCGTTCATCAGGCTGGGGTCATTTTTGGTTGTCAAATTGGTCATTTAGTAAAGATAAAAAATCAAGTGTAGATTGTTGGATTTGATCAGTGTTTAAAACTATAAAAGCAGTGTGTGTTAACATAGTGAACTTGCTTATCTTATTTGTGTTGACTTTGTAATTTCATGGGGGAGGGAAGTGTTGTAACCAAGTCAGATTCTGTTTTAGTCCATCATTCCTATTCAGGCAATTTTGATTCCACTTGATATGAAGTGCTTCTGATATTGGACGTTCTTTGTGATTTCTGAAGTTTTTCTGGATGATGATTTCAATATTGTCAAAATCAATTTTTTGATCTGATTCTATAGCGTGTAGACCAATAGCTGAGGATTTTTCAAGTTTTTCCAGTTCAATTATATTTCTTAGAGGTCGAAGAGATGCTCTACGGTGTTCATTTCTCCTGATTTCAAATCAGAGGTAAATAATTCTCAAATAGGATTTGCTTTTTAAAAAGACTGAAAGATGTGTTTTCAACGAACTTATTATCAAGCTGTATAATTGTATATATATATATGGCTTTAAAAAAAACTATATCCGGTGGGGGAATTGCATCAAAAGTGTGAACAAATGAAATAATAATAGTATGAAATGTAATTAGAATATTTGTCTTTTTAATCATAGTTAAACGTCAAATGGCAAAATAATTAATGTCACACAGAATAATCACACATAAGGTGTATAGATTTTGGAAAGGTTTGCACAGTTATAGGATTAGTAGGCGAATATCAAAAATGTTACATAACATGGTGTGAAACCTGATAAGATAGAATTCGCCTACTAATCCTATAACTGTGCGAACCTTTCCAAAATCTATACAACTTATGTGTGATTATTCTGTGTGACATTAATTATTTTGCCATTTGACGTTTAACTATGATTAAAAAGACAAATATTCTAATTACATTTCATACTATTATTATTTCATTTGTTCACACTTTTGATGCGAATCGCACACCTGATATTTTTTATTTTAAAACCATAAATATGTACGCGATTGTACAGCTTGATAATAAGTTCGTTGAAAACACATCTTTCAGTCTTTATTAAAAGCAAATCTTATTTGCCAACTATTTACCTTTGATTTGAAAACAAAAACACTTTCTAGTATTATTCTAAGCTTCCGTGGTTCAGTGACAGAATGCTGCTGGGTTCGATCACTGACTAACGCAGTTTTAAACCTCCCTAGTCCTGTAATAAGTCCTGCAGTTAAGGAAGGTTATGCGTGAGGATGGTAACGCCATCGTGTGAAGAAAAACCACTGCTGCTAGGTATAAAATGCTCAGGCTTGAAGCCCTATATTCCATTGAGAACTTAGAGGAATCAAAAACGTAATATACTAGATGTTTCGCAAGAGCAAAGGTTATTTAGAAAAAGAATGGAATAGCATCAACATTATAATACTTACCGGGCCGTTCACAGAGATATACTTCAATCTTATCGACAAGGGAGAGAAACATAGAGCTTCAGCAGAACATCCTCACTTCACCATGATCTTCATAGTAATTTTCAGCTGCTTCCACGATTCCTTACAGGCTTTTGTTCACTCGTCACAAGATCTATTCATTGTCACCATCATAATCACACCAAATTTGTTTTTCTGTGTTCAGGTTTGACTTCAGGACCTGGCGCATAGATACACTCAACCATTTTCTTTGTGTAGATTTAATCGATTACTATTGTTTCGGCATAATTGCTGAACGATTAGTAATTAATTGCTTCATTAATAGAGTTCGTTGCTACTGAACAGAGGAAGCTTCTGGTTTAAATTTGTGGTGGTCTGTTGAAATGGGTTTCTTTGAGATGCCAATTCTCTGAACTATATCGAGAAGCACTGACTCACTTGACATCAGTGTTTTATATCCGTATCTTCTTCATGATGAGTGCAACAGATTTTCACACTGATTTCAGGGTAGTGAATGCCTGACTGGCTGTTCCGATACTGCATACTGAAACATGACTCCGCTTGTCAAAAATACTGACAGTGAAACCTCTCATACTTTCATAGTGATGACAAATTTATTCAAGAACATTCATCAGGTATACCTGGCGCAATGAAAGCTGTAACAGGAGCTAGCATATGCAGAAAAGATAATTATGAGATTAAGGAAATATTCAGTTACCCCTTTGTGAAATGTTTGATGCTAAGGTTCTTTCTGATAGCAAAATCAATGCTGAAGTGCATAGTTAAACAAATTGCAGTCTAAGAACAGAACATGGGTGTTCAAAATTAGGTATAATCCCATCACAGAGTGAATTTACCTGATAGAGGCACACAGTAATATAGTATTATTTACCGATGACAAGAACAGTAGGAGGAATAAATTGTGCTGAAGAGGTTAACAGTAACATCTTGTCAAAAATTAGTAGATAATGAATTATCATATCATTTGCATAGTATCAAAAATGTCCTGCTTTTCCTTGTCTCTTCATTGTTAGTTACATCATTCTCTACCACATTTTACTGAAACACACAATCACTTTTGAATTTAAGATAATAGCTGATATGCTACTTAAAACTGTTTATAAGTAGCATAACTTCATTCTGGCTAAATTTAATAGATTGAAAAACCTACACAAATTACTAGGCAAACGAAGATGCAGTTAATGTTGATTAGAACACATGCCTTTGATTGGCACTGTAATTTGAAGTTAGGTCTCAATGACAGTTTGGTTGCACTTAAGTAACTACTGCCATTTCTATAAAATTACTCTAATGGAAGTCTGTAACATAGGTACTATCTTGATACTACTTATTTTCACTTACTGTTTTATACAAAAAGTGTTTTTGAAAACGCAGTGGACACTCAGAGATTATCGATTCATCTGCAGTATGAAGATAAATCTATGCCAACAGTTGATGTGAATTTCGAAGGATGGCGGTACGTTATCCATTTATAGGAAAGTTTTATAAATGGCCGGAAAGGATAAGCAACAAGAAAATCTGGCAACGAATCAATCAACAACTCATCTCCCAGTAAATACTCCGAAGAAAGTATGAAGACGGTTGGTACACACGTCTAAGAAACCATCCTCAGGTGGCTATAGGGCGTGAAACAGCAAGTGAGACGCTTGAGGCTGACATTGAGAAGGATATGTCTTTCTGTCTGTTTTCAACATAGAACTTTTCACCGATGTGCAGCAGTTTGAGTAGCCACTTTCCCTCTATTTAGCACAAAAAGTAAGCGAAGAAAGTAAAAAGAAAAGCAAAATAGAGACAGTAAATAGAGATATGCTGCGAAAGGAATAGTTATATGGGAGAACAATATAGTTTTATTGGGTATTATAGGTCATAAGGAGTGGATGCATTTGCGCTGTCATTGAGAACGATTTTCAGCTATATCACCAATCGTCTCCAGCCTTCATTGTTGTTTACCGTCTCGTGGACCTCACACAGAAAGCCAGCCTCCACCTCCCGACGTGGCTTCAACTAACCGCTGTGGATTTCATTGATTGGTGCCATGTTTTGGTTTGACCGCCTCTAGGTCTTTTCCAACCTGACCATATGCCCGTCGAAGAAGGCGATGGGTATCCATGCGTAACACATGTTCTTACAATCTCAATCGATATAACTTCACAGCCTCGTCTTCCGATTTCCCCTTCTCCTTACCTAACACTCAACGCCTAACCTGCATGTCGCTCACCCTATTATATCACTTCACACGGGAGATAGAACACAGGCACCTATGACCAAAGATAGCTAGCCTTTTCATGTCTTCCACTGCCAGTGATCAGGCATCAGCCATAACAGAGGACGGAGAGGAATGCAGAGCAGTTCACACGACCTTTGGTCGATAGCCAGCCGGATATCACATCTACGCGAGAGACCACGTAAACTGGCTAATGCGAAACTAGTCTGCTGTATTCGTGCTGAGATTTCGTCAGCGATCGACCGGATGGCATGGTTGATACAACTTCCCAAACAAGTGAAGCGGTCAACGTGCTCTACCACTTCACTCCCTATTTCTAAACTAAGAATCAATGTATTCCAGTCCTGTAACATCATCTTACACATGGAAGGGGTGATTTCAATGCCAAACATTCGCAGATTGCAGCTCAAGGTGTTCAGAAGACTCTGTCAGCGTCCTCACCTAGAAGGACCATATCATTTGTATATTCTAAGTCAACGAGATTTTTCCCTGGTAACAAGTCAATCCCTGAGTCACGGAAGTGAGTAAGGATTAATTTCATCAGAACATTTTTCATGAAATTGAATGGAAATGGTGATAGTAGGCAGCCCTGTAGGACATCACTAGTTTTCACTTAAGGAAGAGAGGGTAATGAATGCTATTGTCTGGACAGTATAAAATTGGTTTAAGCTTTAGGATTTGATTTTGTTGATGATAGTTTGCTTCATCAACCGTTAATATACTCTAACTAAATTTATTCTTGTGAAAGAGATAGTCAGCTGAATATGAAGGTGGTCAATATATCAACCATACTGAGGACTCGAGCGAAGGATGTGAATCATAACTGATGTGGAAATGACGAGAAAGCTGACTTCGTCAAAAAGTTGATTCCTTAGATCGACTTATTAGAACAGACAACAGCTGTTATAGGTATTTTGTATTCCGTGGATCAGCTTGGATTTTGCAAATTCTGACCTCGATGTTCATCATATGAGTTCTTGTAGCCAACTCCTATCAACCGCAGTTAGTGAACATGAACTCGACGGAGGACTCTCACGAAATAGTGGAGTTCACGAAACTGGTGATGCGTTAGAAACTTTTAAGTGCTATTAACTTCTCCTCGATAGACTGATTAACTACGAGGGTGTATTGTCCTTATGTACAATACCGACAATGCTAATTTCAGTACGACAGTGGCAACAGTGGATAGAAGACGACAAAAAGTAAAAAGAATCAGATGACAGATTGAAAGACTGTAGAAATAGGCGTCATCCTTACAGGCATGATTTAGCCGGAATAACAGATGTCTCAACAACACATCAATGGCAAAGAAATAGTTGGATATAGCTAATTAGGTCGCGAAAACGTAACAACCCGTGGTTATATTTGTTTTCTTTTCAGTGGGTGCAAACTCATACAAGAAAAGTTAAAAACAGTTTCAATACGTCAATAAAAACTGGATCTCTGAATTCACTTTAGTCACATGATGTTTGTATTCTGTTTGTTCATATACTAATTTAGTTACTTAAAATAGGGCATATGTGAGTGTAAGATATGAAGTCTACCCAAAACTGAAATTCAGTAATAACTTGTGTAGAAATTTGCTTTTATTTGAACGGAAAACGAACCATAGATCAGCAGTTCATTAACAACTTCCGTATGGTTTCAATCCATAGCGGCGTTATGCGGTATAGGCTAAGGTTATCACTTCTATAAATCTAAGTGACTTCGCTGAAGTCACTTATTTATAAACGGTGAAGTAGTGTACAACAACGACAGTCCCTATTCCCCGAGTACGTTCTAATCCTTGGTGTTAGGCGTTTGTAAATGTGTAGTATGACATTAACTTTCTTGTCTGACAAGAAATGCCAACAACTCTCTGAAAAGTTCCATGTACAAAAGCCTACATGGAATGGACTATTCATCAACTTTCAAAGTTTCGTGCCGCTATGCAGAAAGAGGACTCTTTCATACGCTCTTTCCTTGAGGATTTAGAAGATATGCAGCGAAGAAGTGATTGCTAGAGAACTGCGTAGTCTCCGAGGAACCCTGATGGAAAATGCCGTTCCATTTAGGTTCATTGACAAGGATCTCAAATCAAAGAAGACTTCCGAACAAGTCCAATCCATCCCGAAGAAGATACTTCTGCTTAATCTAGAATTGAAAGGTGACATTGAAGCAGAAATCCATCGTAAGCACCTCTCCAAAAATCTGAAAGAAACACACTTCAAAAACACACACAAACCGCTGTGCTAACGACGCACGAATTTCATGTACGATGATGTAGGTTTCTGGTGATAGCGCACGTTATTTAATTAGGCTGCCAATGTAAGTTAAATTCTGTCTTACTAAAGGTAGTGGGTAAATGCATTAATACATTTGTGTATCATCAGTGCACTGTCACAGCTAGTTATACTTTTATACATGGAATTTCTCTTCCACTAACAATCAATCATTTATAACTGACAGCTGTTGAAGTTTTCATGCAACGGTTCATAATGCAAAGAAAGAAGAGGAGACAGATGCCACTGAATGAAAAATCTGTCAACCAGAAGTGGAAGAGTTAATTTTTTGCTGAACGCGTTATATGTCATCGCACACACATAACGAAGGATTTAAAATGAGTATTGTTCATCATTGAAATGGATTTTGTTTGGCACCCCCATTTCTGTGTAAGTTGATCTGCATTCAAGGGGCTGTTTTTTGACCCGACTTTACGAATGTTTTACACTTTTTCTGAGCTACATGTGTGTCTTGTCACTAATCATGCAGTTTATCTTATATCCGTGCCTTTTACCGTCCATACGAATGAAAAGGTAAGTTCGAGAGAAACGAATTCATGTAACTTAAAACTTTCATATATTTCTCTTGATACAACTATGTTCCAAACACAAATCCTCTTCGAATTGAAGTTGGAATCGCTGCGTTTAACGTTAAACGTACTTAGTGTGAAATAAAATCTTTTTAGAGTCAGGTCCTATTGCGGAAATATGAACAATTCTTGAAGGTATCGGTTCTGTGCCATAACTTGTTTTAAAAAGAAATAGCTTCACACAGGACATAAATTGTTCTTTCGTATATTGCGTCTGTAAACCTACTGAGTATCACAGCCCTATCCTACAGCGTCAAGTGTCTAATCAGTTTCCTGTGGGGAATGTAAGCAAGAAATTTGTTCATATTTCTCACGATATAAAAATTATTCTAATTAGCCTTTTGCTTTAAAAAGTGAGATTCATTCCAGTGCTTAAATTTCGATTGTATTAGGACAGTGACAACAAATTCTTTTCGAGAACTTAGAACCGTTCAGTACTTCATGGTGAATGCTTCTTAGTTCTGTTCTTCGTTTAAAGTCGCTTCGAAAATTGGAGCATAGTTTCTTGCATCCATAAATGTATACCACAGCCCCTATCTAGTTTATTATATTCCTTCTATTATGGTAATGATGTCTGTTAAATTACAGTTTGATATTTACATAGGAATATTATTGAAATTATAAAAGTCAAAACGATTATTATGTTCAGAAATTTCGTGCAGTCTGGCTTTAATTTAGTTCCTAAGAATTGATGGTTACTCACAGTACTTAAATTTACTTTCTAGTACCTTGAACATTTGGTGGGTGGTGACGAATATATTTCATAAATAGAGTCAACCTTCAGTAGGCTTTATGGCGTCAGATGAGAATTTCTTTAGCAGAACCGGTAAAGTCAGACAGACTATTATTCTTGTTGTAATCTGCTGCATGCAACCAATGGAACTTAGTTCGGGTTTTCAGCACTCATGTTAAGTCAGTGCTTTAATTCGTTTCCGAGTCTTGCTATTTCCAGTAGCCTGCAGAGCTGCTTCAACAACTGCCTCAGCTTGATATGTAAAATATAATATATAAAATGAAACGCTGAAAATTCCATGCTGTAAATTGTTATTGTTGTGGAATAAAGTGATTATTATTATTATTATTGGTACTGAAGATTACATAGTCAAGAAGGATTAGACACAGATATCTCTGGCAACAAACAAAGCAAGAACCTTCTACTACCGAATGAAGATAGAGATCGAAATGAAGATGGGTAGTATATTTGCTGAAGAGACCATTGAGAAACACCACGCGTCAGGTGCTGGAGTGGAATTTGCATGTGAAGCGACCAGATGGATGTGTGCCCGAGGGCGATATGGCGAAGATATCGTGAGAGTAGCATTAGATCTTGTAGGCAGTCATGGAGTCACCTAAAGAGTAGTACAGAGATCAGGATGAAATGGAGATGTGCTGACGAAGCCCTGTATTCCCCTGGTAACCAAGGGAATATTATTAATGTAACTATGTTTACAAATTATTCCTTGAATTGCAGCATTTTATTCAACTGAGATCGCTTAGAGATAAGTATCTACAATGCACTCCAAATAAAGTTAACAGAGTGATAGGGAATCTTCATCTTCTTCCCGTCGAAATGACTGAAACCGTTTACATATTCCCAGTGTCTTTGCATTAAGGAAGCACGTTACAGTTGAATGAGTAATAAATTACTGCATTTTCATATGGATTATATTTCGTGCATATGCCAGCTGTTGTTAATTTTTGAGTAAATCATTGATCACTGACGAATAATTGATCTGGAAAAAGAACATCAAACGCTTCAAGACTTCACAACTTTAAATGATCAAATCCTTAGTTTACATGATGTGAAACTCAGTGTGATTTCAGCACTCTTTCTTTTAGTTTTCATTATCGTGGAACAGACATTTCTGTTCAGATATTTAGAAAAATTTCAGACATTCGCTCCGAGTGAACTAAAAGGCGTCAACCCTTAAGCTCTTACGTTTCAGTTGGATTACAAGATTCGCAGTCAACCTTCCCTTTTAACTAAGTCCATTACACGCTAAATGGATTCTGGGAGTGTATCAGACAATCGAATTTTAAGCAGGAAACATGTCTCGCAATTAGCAATAATTATCACCTCTCGCTTCAAATTTCTGAAGAGCTTTTTATTTATATTTGATTCAAAACTGTTGTAAGCAGTCAAAGTGACCTTACTTCATGCTTATTCTAAGTACTCGACTTTATCCTTCATTAGTCTGAGAGTATGATAAGTCATGACAGCCATAATAAATAATTCGGGTAGATTTTCACTAACCTTTGTAACAGATATCTTCGAACCTCATGGTAAATAGTAACAGGTGTATGCTGTCACATTTTTTTTCCTGAATAACCTGTTGTCTTGTTAACGCTTTACAGTGGAACTAAAACTCTCTCTGAGCAATCCATTAAAGATTTTTAGATAGACCAAAGCTAATCAACACGAAAAACAATCACATTTTTAAGTAAACCAAAGCTGTTTATTTAAATATTTTAAGAGTGAAGCTTTAATTGGATTAAGTAGAGAGGGATAATATAATAAAGGCCCAGAGAAAAGATTATGACAAGGTACGTCAACATTGACAGCCCTTTTTATAAAAATTTAACAATTCTATATGTCTTACAACTAAAATAATGAAAGAGTAATTTGGACATATCAGAATAGCAGTATAAGATGAACAATAACAGAAATTGTGCAAAACAAACAAATGTCTGTCACAGAAAATGGAATGCAAAATAATATAATCAATTTATTGTTGTCACGTTTGCGAACATGAAATATTCAGCATATTAACTCTCATATAGTGCCTCTCTTGTTTTCTCATCTTCTTACTAAAGTTTAATGAGTAAAACGAATTTTTGTTAACATCACAAAATCGACATTAAACACTATTTACCTCTCATTCTATGAATAATTATAAAAAAATTATTTAAGTGTTAGGTGTAGAGACAGCAAGATACACTGAAGAATTCCTTTTCAGCGACACAAATATTACGCCTTAATAGATGTTTATACTTGAAATTCAGCTTAATAGCTGTGATGTTAACATTTGAACCATTCTTGAAAGTATAAAAGAGTTTGAATGACATTAAAGAATAAAAGCGATACAACAACTTACTGAGTCATCTCAAATCGGGCTAAAGGAAAATGTTATTTAAATAAATTTTTTTAATGTTACTTCAGAAAAATTAATGGAAACAATCTATTATATAATAGGGTAAAAATATGCCAAAAGTATCATTGTAGATCACAGTTACAAGCAACACATTAGTTAATTTTGCTTTTTCCTTTAGTTCTTAGAGGAACATTAGGCTTCGTCCGAACGTCTCCATTGCGTTCGATTCTCTGACAGCGTTTTCACCTGTCTCCATGTCTGCCCACATGGTTTCATCTCCTTTCCATATGACCACCTCCATGTCACCCTCACGCTGACAACCAAGTCGCCGTTCGTGTGCCACCCGAGTAATGGCCTGGCGTGTGATGTCACTTGATGTTTTTCTCAGAGTATTGTCAGTCCACCTCCATTTCTTCCAGCTTATTTTTTGTGAAATCGGTTTCTACTGGGTTGGTTCGCTCCCAGGGATCCCTGTTGGTGATCCCTTCTGGTCATCTGATGCTGAGTAGTGTTGAGCGAACATAGCTGTTGATGAGGTTCTGTAGTTTCTTTGAGGTTCTCTTGAAAGTATAAAAAGTGTGAATGAAATCAAAGAATAAAGCGATACAACAACTTACTGTATCAACCCGTCCCGGCCTAACGGAAAAAGTTATTTAAATATATTTTTTTAATGTAACTTCAGAAAACTTAATGGAAACAATCTATTATATAATAAGGTAAAAATATGCTGTAAATATCATTTTGGATCACAGATACTAGCAACTTATTAGTTAATTGTGCTTTTCCTTTAGTTCCTTGAGGAACATTGGGATTCTGACGCACGTCTCCATTGCGTTCGATTCTCTGACAGCATTTTCATCTGGCTCCATGTCTGCCCACATGCGTTCATTTCCTCTTCACACGACCTCCTCCATGTCAACCTCACACTGACGACCAACTCGCCGTTTCACGCTTGGGCTCCACTGGAAAAATAGCCTGTTGTGTGATGTCACTTGATAGTTTTCTCAGAATATCACCAATCCACCGCCATTTCTTCCTGTGTAGTTGTTGCACAATCGATTCTTGCTAGATTGGTTCGCTCATTGCCAGACATCCCTGTTGCCAATGTTTTCTGCCTGGCCATCTAATTTTGAATATTGAGCGAAGATCTGTAGTTTGTTTGAGGTGATCTTCATGACGAATCAAGTCTCTGATCCATAAAGTAGTACTTGCTTCAAATTGGAGTTGAAAATCCAGATCTTATTTTGCATGATGAATAAAGTAATGAAAGCTTGTCTTTATTTTCTGATTCTTGCTTTGATATCCTCATCAGTTTCATTCGCCTGTAGTTGAAACGATGCTTCCCAGGTAGGTAGGTGAGTAGGTGAAGGAGGTTGTTTCTTTCAGATTTCTCCCATTTATACTGCTGATTGTTGTCTGTTGTTGCCGAGAATCTTCATTACCTCTGTTTTCTCCTATATTGATGCTTCTTCTGCCAACTTGTTGCTTTTCATCACTTGCATAACTTCCAGTTCGTGGGAAATCAGACGTATGTCATCGGCGAAGTCCAGATCCCTCGGTGATTTTTGTGGGTCCATTTTATGCCTGTACAAGTGTCTTAATTCTACAAGTGGTAACATTAGTGAGCGCGAAAGGTTCTGATTACAAGTACGTCTTACAAACTAATTCAATATTAAATGTTGAAGATGGTTGGATAGAAGCAACATTCAATAAATAACTTCTAGGAGATATGCAAAACACTTAGTGCTGTTTTACACGCATATGGAATTTTCCTGAGATTCGGCGCTTCGGTGATTGATGTAAAATAACTCGCATAGAAAGGGATAATAGCAGCAAAGACATTAGAACTTGGTAAAATGGTTGATATTTTTAAAAATATATCAGAAAGAATTGAAATACAAGTCAAATTTTGTTTTATTTCATGTGTATAGTATGGAATTATTAAAACTGATAGTTTACTTACATTTCCTAGATGATACTACTACTGCTACTGCTACTAGCACTTTCAGCAGAACCATCACCCTAGAAAAGGTATCAGAGATTTAAAATATTTAAACCACGTCTTTCATAATGCCGGTTACATGTAGGCTTATCATTTCACTACTCTGAAATAATATAAACCATATATTCAAGAAATAGTTATAATAATCATCTTTTAGGAATAGTATTCCATTTCAAAGCACGAAATCTTTTCTAGCCAGATATGCCATGAAATTGCAATATCAACCGTGGAATACAGTTCAGCATGTTTATTTTTATGAAAATCCAGGTCTAATTGCAATTTTTGAAATTTGTTATTCCTCATAAGCGTTCTAGTTAACTTGAGTGCTATTCAACCTCGCCTAGTTAACTAGCTCGCTAGTTTTCTAGCCAGTCCCAAGCTTGACTAAAGAGGGAGGGTTGGGCGTGGGGCTAGCAACCACACACCACTAAAACTTTCAAACCGCTAGAGAAACTTCAACACACAGAAAATATATTAAAAATACAAAATCTTCAAATAACAACAATCGTATTCTTCGCTCGAATCGGAGAGGCGAAATGACACAGCAGGCTGATGAAGAGTAAGAATGAGTAAGTGGAATATCCGTACAATGTACAAGACTGGGAAGGCTGCTCAGGTAGCCAAAGAGATGCAAAGATATGGCTTAGAAATACTGGGTATCTGCGAAAGCAGATGGAGCGGAGGTGGACTGACAACACTGTCAACGGCAGAGTCAGTAATCTTCTCTGGTCTGGTTATCCAGATGACAACCACGAACACAATGAGGGAGTGAAACATTTCATCAAATTGTTTGACTAATTATACAACAAATAATTAGCTGGAGGATTTCAACATGAGCTGATATCAGTTAGGTAACCATTGGAAAGCCTAGTACTACTGGACAGCTGTTTTGTTCTAGTTTTAAAGTCTTCGGCAGTGGTCGCACTTTAACATGAATTGACGGAAGGTAATATTCATGTGCTGGTCTTGGATAGGATGTCAGTGGCTTAATCGTCTACAAGCTCACCTTGTAACCAGAAGGTCCTGGGCTCAAACCCAGATTGGTGGCGGCTTACGAAGAGTTCCCAACTAGGATGAAACAGCCGTCTGTCCAATACTCTTAGCTGGTTTCCTAAAGGTTCTCTAACTAATTTCAGCTCATGATGAAATCCTCCAACCAATCAAACTTAATCTCTACAAAAACCAATACTTGAAATTTAAATAATTGTTGATAGAGGTACATTACCTCAAACATTGGAACAGACCTCATAGTATGTACTGTCAGACAAATTGCTTGATTTACGAGTATTTTTAAAAATCGTTTATAATAATCAGTTGAGGACTGAAAGCCACTATGTCGAATTGGTATACAATGACATAAACTCCACATATAATGAATTTTTAAACCTTAAAGTCAAATGAAAAGCTTCTGTGTGTATTACGAAATACAATGAACATTTAATGAATGAAAAATATTTTGATACATTCACGTATTAAAATAAGTTCCCAAATTACACGTCCATCACCCCTTACCACAGGAGTTGGCTGACTTCTGAAATACGCAAGGTAAACATATTCATTGCAATATACAGTCTGAGAAAACATTTATAGAATCGAAATATGGTACAAGGTTTGTTTTTACGAAGAAGCTGAGAATAACATATTGCTTCCTCACACAGAATCCCTTAATAAGCAGATTTAACCATCAGTAAGTGTAATGGGTTCTAGGTAGGTGAGAATATGTCAAATAATTTTTAAACGCATACTTTATTTTATCTTAGTGTTAACTCTTCGTGGTGACATGATATAGATGGAGCATTTCTCAACAGATCCAAAGTAAACAAATAAACGAATGTTACTGCTGAATCGCGACATGCTTCGATATGTATTTATGTATGTATGTACACAGACGTATGCATATCTGACATTATATTTGCGAATCTATCTACAAGCAGAGGGACTGAAAACAGACTGACATATAATAACTCCAATATCGTGAGATGATAGCATTACATATGTGTATCTTAAAAGGTGCATCGGTGGCACAGCGGTTAGGATGCTCGCCGACCATGCACATGGTCTGAGGTTCGACGCCTGGCCGACCCACTCCTTTACCTCTTTAACACATTATTAAAAGCCGGTAGAGAGGAAAAGTTGGGCATCAAACTAGCAACTCCATCTTGTAGAAATAAACACTATTAGTGAAACTTTCAGCCTCTAGCTTAAAGCCCTATGTTCCACAGGGAACGTGAAAGAATACATAAATATCTTAAAGTATCTGCATTTGTCAATACATCGAGGAGAAGTAATGCTCAAATCACTTTTCGTTTTATTGCATAGCCATGATATGTAGTAAATGAAAATAATTGATGGCTTACTGTTTTCCAACTCCACTATTCTTATTAACCTAAATGAACAATAAATTGTTAAAAAATACCGAAATTTCATCTTCCACGTTGCCTATTACATGTTGCTGAGAATTTGAGAACTTCAAAATAATATCTTCAGGTCGATATGAGAAGTAATTATAATGAAAAATTTATTCCTGGATAAAAAGATGACATAACATCCAGCTTGTAAGTATGAAATCTACTGTGGCCTAATACACGAACAAAGCTAGATTCCCCTTTCATTTGAGTGGATTTCATTAGGACGATTAACAATAAAAACCTACTAACTTGGTTTAAAGTGTCATTAATTCAGATAAATCGATGATTGGTGTGACTTTACTTTCTTGGATATTTCCAATTTTCACATTTCCATTTACGCATTTAGAAAAAAACAACAGATTGAGTGAAGAAATATGCATTCCTTTTCAATTAGTTCCTCATCATCGGCTCTACACTAATATATAGTTTTGTACATCAAAATGTTTTACCATTCAAGTGGTTATTTTAGTTAATCAGTTTTAGGTATATGAAATAATAGATACATGTTCATATATGCACTGCTCTCTCACAAAATAAACCTGATAATATGTTCACTGAGCCTTTATGTGGCCATTTCCTAAGAAAATCTGCAAATTAACATGCGAACAAGTTTTAAAATTACAAGATACACTGTCGGATAACTATCTAATGACAAAAATGTAAGTCGAGATGCGTGTTCATATCTGATGGTTATTTTTCAAGGTTTTGTCTCTCTAATTAACTGATATTAACGGTTGAACCATTTGTGAAGCATTGAATTTATCTTAGAATAACAGTCAAACAATAACTTACATGTGAATTGTCTCGTTCAGAAGACGTATCAGGATTGCTCCTAGAGAGACAAGTGATCAAGGATGAGAAGGTGAAATGGAATACATATCATTGTTAGTTTTCAATATATTTAGATGCGGTAAATGACTGAACTGCCTCGCTGAGTAATCGCATACTTATATATAAATATATGTGATTGCATAATACCCGGAATCTAGTCTGTAAGGGGAGTAAAACTGGACCGATTTACTTATCATAATGTCAGGTTTCCGAGAACCCGGAAGTGCAAATTATCAACACATCTTAAGATAAATTGACAATCTTCGGAACATTGGAATAATATGGAAATGAAGTTGTAATTTACTTTATTCCATGTGGATAGTTTAAAGTGAATGAGAATAATACTTTGCTTACGTCAATGAGGATTCGCCTTCCTTCTCACCCTGAAAACAACAAATATTAGCAATCACTGAAATCATCTCTTCCGTGTAGCCGGTTACCTGTAAGTCTACAACTTTGAAATCCAGTGATAATTCGAACTTTATTTCTGGACAAATAAATGACAGTTATATGCTGCATGTATGCAGAAATCTTTTCCAGTCTGCATTAGAGGAATACTATCTCATGCATGAAATGATATTACATTAAGTTTATTTATATGAGAATCGAAGTCATTCCTAATATTTTGAAACTTTCATTAATCGAAAATCTGAAGAAAAATAAAAGACAATTCAGAGAAGAAAATTTTCTTTATCAAATAAGTCGTCTTCAGAGGCTGTACACTCGTATTTATATTCACTAAAATGTATAGTCGTCTATTATTGAGTAATATGGGGTGACGTAATTGTTATAATTACTGGAAAGTGACTTTAGAAGTAAAAATAAAAGTTGTGAATTACGTCATACTCAATTGCATAATGGAAGAAAGCGTTAGAAATTTGATAAGGTTACAATTTCTATTGAGTGAGAATAAATGTGGTAGTTGAGTGTCAATTCAACAAGTGTGAAAAGGCTGTGGAAATGTACAAAAGGAAAGTATGAGAGTGATAATAGTGAATTAATTTATAAAGTGAAAGTAAACTTAAGGTAACACTGAAAATTGAAAAATTAATAATTAAATTTTTTTTACAGAAGACGACTAGTGAAGAGGTTAAGACTATGGTAGAAGAAGAGACTAGACCAACGTTTTCTGCATACAAAGTTTAAGGTTGTATTGACGAATCACCAACACCGCCATCATACACAATAGCAGAAACCTGACGCCTTTCTTACCATTTAGTTTCACCTTGTAAATAATCTTTAAAGACGACTCCAGTGGAACTGCGTGGCTTCATTTCACCGAATGCTCGAGTCTTGAGAGAGTAACTGTCTTACATTGTCTTTCTCCTACTGAGGCCAGGTGACACTCAGATATGTGTTTGGAAAGTGTGCGCTTTGTGGGGTCAATATAACTACCTCCACATGAGCAGCTGGTGAATTTATAAACACACATTGAAGTGGCTCAAAGCAGCAGTTCATCCTTCATACATCCACTGATCATATTTTGGCTATAGAAATTGATCCGTATCTCAGCCGAAAGAAGATTTCACTCAGTGATCTGCATAAGCGGTACTTCAGGATCTCAGCGGAAGTATCACCTTTAAATTCAACGTTCATAAATAGCAGTCTCTTCGGCACGGTTTGGATTCTTTCAGCCTTTTGCCTTAACTTCATGTTTTTCTGGTTGCATCTTGGAGGATATCCATTTTTCATGAGGACTTGTCCGAGTCGCTCCAGTTCCCTTCCGCTAGTTAGATCCTTCTTATTCTTGAGGAGAAGAACATGAAATTTTGCAATTCATAAATCTTCCACACACATTTTGAATTGATTTTACTTGGTGCTAATACAGTTACGTCACTGGTTAACACGATTTCCCTTATTTATATATGCCTATTCAAACGAATGTATATTTCTAGTGCCCAATTTACCTAATGATAAGACAACCTGGGATAATCCCTGACTGCCTCAGTACTCTTGATGCAATATATTTAAGGGTTGCAGATGGAACAAACACCAATGTTGATGGCAGAATTTTCTTAGTTCATATGATGGGATGCAGGCTATTAATATCAAGGAATTTGAGTTTAGTCTTAATCATCATCACACACCGTATAAAATGCTCCATCTAAATATGACAGTTCACTTTGATATACTCTAAAATGTATATTATATGGTGGATTGTTATTCCACATAAATTTTGTACATAAACGTGTGCACTTAAGCTCAGCAAATAATCTCGAATTGACTACGAGCATTGAAAAAATTCAGAAGTGTTTCAAGAAGAGACTCACGCAAGTTAGAGAGAAACCAAGAAATTCTGAAAGAAAATCACAACGTTAATTCATAACTGAGTAAACACGTCAGTGAAGTAGATTGCCTACAGATTAATATTCATGATATGACGAACTTCCAGTGACTGTCTCAGGGATCCTTGCAATATGTTATGTATATATATATATATATTCATACTGTCGCATTCAGGCAAGAAATTTCAACAAGCTTTGTGTATTATACCAGTAGAAGGTCCATTGTTTTCATTTTCTGTCTTTCTTAATCCCTTCGAAACGCTTTTGATGCACAAACGTGTGTTCAAGTTCTTATTCATTTCAGGCTATTGCGAGTAAAATTGTACGTTTTGAATTAGTATGTGTAAAGAGGGTACTAACTAATTCTGTAGAGTATTCGATCTTTTGATGTATATATTTAGGCTACAAGAATTGAATACGTACAATCATGTGGAACAAATTTATAATTACTTACTAAAAAATTTGCATAGAAATCCGGCATCATTTAGCGGCAAATGCAAAAGAACTGAAACACAGCAATGAAACAAAAAATAAATTATTGTCACTTGTTAAATTTATGTATCGTTTCTTAGCTACAAAACAAAGCAAAACTACTTAGTAATTTATTTATTTCTGCTTAAATACAAAGACTCAAATACTGCACTACCAGTTATAAATACCTGAAGTAGATCAATCATATTTATTTCTCTCCAAAATACGTATAATAACTTGTAAGTCTCCTTCGAAACGAATCATTGACCATAAAATAGTCATGGTCAGCAAAATTAAATATAAGCTTCAATTTGTGGATCAGGGGTTCACTGGTAGAATACTCGCTAATCGCACGGCAGATAAGACTTTGATTCATCACCTATGCCCAACTATGCATCGTCTGGTTTAATAACCCTGTAAAAAAAAGATCTACTGTTACTGAGATTTGGAAGCTTGAAACTTGGTGTTCCTTTGAGAACGCAGAACAGCCCGAATTTCACTGTTGTACTGATTATGTAAAAAATAGAGGAAATATTTAATTTCCATATTATTAACGGTCCTCTGGGCAGGCGTTTCATAGTTATTCTTATCTTTTATTCAGGTTCGAAATACAGAGTAAATGAAAATTCGCGTATGATATACGTGTATAGCCATTGTTAAGTTACTAATATTCCTTGGATGTGCATTCTAAGCTTATCCTCGTATATTTCCATATATACTTTTATGAATGATATAGTATTCAAGACATTGTATTGGGTTGAAATATTCGTTACCTTCTATAACATATGTCAAACTGTTTCACAGATTGATATTTCTCAGTGACACTTCATGCAAATAACACACGTTTTATATTTGCAATTTACAAACAAAAATTTACTGTTTGCAATTAAAAAGTTTGAAGTGTAATTCGACCACGACTTAGTTTCCAAAACATAAATTATTTAGATCACAAAAAGTATGATCTGCTGGATAGTTAAGAAATCATGCATAAATGCATGGTGGTATATACTACTTACCAGTTGAAGTAAGGAGATGAATATTACTTAAATCAACCGATCAGACTGTAATGATCTAAACCCTGGGAAATTATTCCCTTCTTTTAGGGCTGAAATCTTCAGTGATGAACTGCTTGATGTGAGTGGTATACAACTACTGACCTCAATCAGTCAGTAGTATGTAGCGTATAGTATTTGAAACACGTATCATTGTGATTTTAGTTTCTAAGTGAATGATTAAAACAACTTTCTGTAAATACTCAGGATTTCGCTGACTACAGATTAGAATGTCTAGCCTTGGAAAGACAAATAAACACCGACAGACTGGGACTTTACTGGTCTGCCTATTCGGATTGAAACAAGCAATACAGTTGAATAAAGTAGGATTTAATGAATTTATCAAATTTCGGTAGAACTCGTCAGCTGAATACTCTACATGCACGGATATATATACTTTTGAAATTACATTGGGAGATATAGGACTGATAAGTAAACAAACTACATTGAATTAGTCACGCAGAAAGACAGGTGCATATGTTTTCCAGGTCATGTTCAAATAGATGAGGGGAGAGGGAGTATGAGAGATCAAAATTAGGATAAAATGCATTATGCGTCAATTACATCACTTAGATAAACAATTAGACATTAGAGAATATAACAAGAATTGCAACCAGAGGGATGTCAATAGTAATAGTTATAATAACAATAATAATAATAGTGTTGAAGTGAGTTAAGATAAAGCTACTGATAAAGGATAGTTTTAAATGAATCAAGAATAGTAATAATGAGAATAATAACAATAGAAATAATAATAATTAGAGGTAGAATTACAAGTTAAACGTATTACCATGGTAGATTCAGAGTCACGACCATCTCCTTTTGTACACAGAGACCTGGTTTGTAAACTCGAATTGCACAAGCCTCTGCAATTGCAAGCATCTTCTTGTTTGTTTCTCTGCTGACAATGGTGAATGACTTGACAGCGTCGATATGATGTCCATAGTCCACAAGATGTTTTGTTATTCAACCATTTCGGCAAATGCTCCATCATGCAAGAAGACAATCTCCTTTCCGTACGACCTATGTATTTGCTTCCACAAACACACTCAAATTGATATACGCAGTTTGAAGTGTCGAGGATTGGCGACTGGTCTTTCCCAGATTGTTGAAGCACTCGCTTAGTGGTGTTAAGGAAAACAAGTTTTGCAGCATAATAAGTTCTCTTGATGGCTTTGTCGAGTCTTCGTTTGACTACTTCCTGTACGTCATCTCCTTTGAACGGCAAACTGATATTGGCAGGTTTCTTTGGAACTGTTTGGATTGTTTTGCAGGGGCTGTTTTCTTTAGAGTATTTATTAATGAACTTCTCAGGATATCCATTCTTAGACAAGATATACTTCAAGGATTTTATTTCATGCTCAACAGTACTGTCAGAACAAATTTTTCGTGCTCTAATGAACAGTGTTCTGACTAAGTTCTTTTTATACTGGACTGAAACAAAACTCTTGAAATGCATGTACTGTCCTCTCCATGAAGACTTTCTAAATATAGATCTTTCGATTGTGCTATCATTCTTTTTCGCCAGAAAAACGTCTAGGAATTTAATAGTATCGTTTTCCTCGTGTTCTACTTTGGAATTGAGATTTGGATGGCATGAGTTGAATTTTATCAGCATGTCTTCGGCCTTTGACTGGGACATTACTGGTCTTCCTACTCGGATTAATTTAACGTGCTACATGTAGAATCATCTCTTAGGAGCATCATCCCGTTTCGTCATTCATTTAATTACATCTAAAAGCTAGAAAAATTCACATAAACAGCTTACAAAAGAAAAGGTGCATCTTTGGAAATATCCCTTTTTTTAAACAAGACAATTGACTATTCCTACATGCCACTGTACAGCTTCAGAGTGATACCTCTGAAAAATGTGACTCTTAGCTGATTACATGTTTCCATAGGTATTTTTCAGTCGCACAAAATGTTATTTTTCCAAGCATTGTTAAATGAGTAGTACGATTTTTAAAGCTTGTTAGAGAATACAACGTGTTGATAATTGAAGTGAAAATAACAATCGCTCATTACTAATGAACACAAGATACAAGACAGATATTGTCAACTTACCTAAGAATAGAAGCATTCTTACAGGGAATAATATTTTTCGTGAAGGCATAGTGGTAGAAATTAAAGTCTAGATGAATTAAACCACTTATTTGTATACCGAATTTATAGTAGTAAGGAAGATGAGATGTTAGTGGCTGTGACGAGTGATTGGTCAAGACTATGGTAGGTACGTGGCATACAGTGAGATAACTCGTCACCATTCAATCATCACATGACTACATTTTTTTACAAGTTATACGTTTTGAAATGTTTTCATATGTAGAGACTACTTATAAAGCCTACACAATTAAATGAAAAGCATTCGATAATTCATCATATGTGGAATGTTTTGAATAAAAAGAAAAATTCCTGAGAATCTCACACAATATCAAGAATTTACTCTTTGGAATAAAGCTATTACTACTATTATTCTCTTAATTACTTCGCCCTTATATACTTTATGGAATTTATTAAAACGTGCATGGTGCATTAGAAGAGGAGATAGCACTACATGTTTGGTGTCTGAGTCTTTACCCCCAACCGTTATGGTAATTTTTGATGCCATAAATACCACATATAAAACGGATTTTTAAACCTTACGAAATACAGTGAACATTTAATGAATGAGAAATATTTTGATACATTCACGTATGACAATTAGTTCCAGACTTACACGTACATCACCCCTTAGCATAGGAGTTGGTTGATTTCTAAAAAAATGCGAGGTAAATATATATTCATTTTAATATACAGTCTGAGAAAACATTTATAGGATCGAAATATTGTACAAGCTTTGTTTTTACGAAGAAGCTGAGAATAACCTATTCCCTCGTCTCACAGAATGCCCTATTAAACAGATTTAACCATCAGTAAGTGTAGTGGGTTCTAGGTAGGTGAGCATATGCCAAATAATTTTTTAAACGCATACTTTATTTTATCTCAGTGTTAACTCTTCGTGATGACATGATATAGATGGGGCATTTCTCAACACATCCAAAGTGAACCAATAAATGAATGTTACTGCTGAATTGTGACATGCTTCGATATACATGTATGTATGCAGACGTATGTATATCTGACATTATATTTGCTAATCTATCTATAAGCAGAGGGACTGAAAATTGACTGACACATAATAACTCCAATATCGTGAGATGATAGCATTACATATAAGTGTATCTTAAAAGGTGCGTCGGTGGCACAGCGGTTAGGATGCTCGCCGACCATGCACATGGTCTGGGGTTCGATCCGCGGCCGATGCACTCCTTTACCTCGTTAAGCCATTAATAAAAGCCGGTAGAGAGGAAAGGTTGAGCATGAGGCTAGCAACTCCATCTTGTAAAAATAAACATTGTTAGTGAAACTTTCAGCCTCTAGCTTGAAGCCTTATGTTCCACAGGGAACGTGAAAGAATACATAAATATCTTAAAGTATCTGCATTTTTCAATACATTGAGGAGAAGTAATGCTCAAATCACTAGACACGTCTCACTAGTTACTAGTGTCCAATCAAAATGGAGATGTACAAGGATGTCCATTGAGGAGGTCGTTTACTGACATCCCTAGCCAGGTCCCGGAGTGGGGACTGATTGGGAAGAGACTTCTGATTTACTGACTCCAACATTATCACTAATTCTACTTCTTTAACGTCTCGCTAAACGAATCAATACACTTAACAAAGCAATCATGTTTCGTTTAGTATTCAACTGACGTTCTAGTGATGATAACCATTCATTCGATTATAATGAATGCATTTGATGATTGCAAAGTTATTTCTTCAGGGAGTGCTTCGTAAGTCAGTGATGTACTTGCATTAAACACAATTTATTTTAAACCACGCAAATGTGGATACAAATCTGTATATTCAACAGCAAATATATTGATTTCTGTCTGCAGCCTATCAGACTTATAGTTTAACAATTTATTATGAATAAGCAACCTGTCAGTCATTTGAATTTTTTTTTTGATTAACTTGTCACCTTTGTTTCAGCAACAAGTACTTCAACATTTACAGGTACTTAAATGAAGCAAAGAATGTTACAATCAATAGGACATATGATGAAGAACTTTGATTGATTCTCTAATGATGTAAGGATTTAGAACAACGCTGAAGTCGATTGAAATCTCGCAGATCCAATCTAAGCTATGAAAAACAACCACACAGTTTGATAAAGTTGAAATTTATTCAATAAATAAGAAGATATGGTCGTTTCCTTTTCTGACTTTAGCAAAGACGTAAAAGGTTTGTGATTCTACAAGATATGAAATAGTCCTATTTTTAAAGAGTATATAAATTCACTGTATCTTAAATTTTGTGTATGCGAAACATCTTCAGTTGCGTAATTCGAGTATTATCATTCCGAGAACTTGATCATTCAAATGATACCGCCAGAAATTTCAACAAAGAACTTTGGCTACCGACGATTTCTATCACTAAATTGTATACAGTTTATCTTTCACGAGTTATTTCCAATATACAAAATCTGAGTTAACACAAGATGTTACCCAGCAAACGAGATAATACAATCATCAACTTCCCTTTCCCTACACTTACTCGCCACCAGCAAATTTCACAACGGCAAATATGCCCATCATCAGCCTTAATGAAGCTTTCTATACCCATGACATCGACACAAGAACCGATTCTCCTACCAGGAATCAATCCTCTTTGTAAACACTACTTGTGTACTTCACCTACATCGCATTTCTGAAATATGTCCATAAGAGTAGGTGATTAACTCCAGTCAAATAGAATAATACCTTGAATTAAGGTGAGGAGTGTGAGTGCACAGTTGACGGCCTTTGGTTAGATCGTACTCCAATGATGGTTTGAGTTCGACTTCTCCTGATTTCAATCACATAGCACTTGATTGTTTCGTATATATATATTGATGCAAGGAAAACAGTGTCTTTCTACGATTATTGCTAAGCATAGCTTGTTATGCTTAATTTAATCAGACGCACATTCATTTAATTTCTCGGATTGTTATCTTAACTTCAGAGTTACTTTTAGTTGAGCAGAGGATTTCAGTACCTTTCTCAAAACAGATAAACTCAAAATCATTTGTGTGTACCATCCAATTCTAGAAGATTCTTACGATGAAATTAGTAATATGGACAGCTACTTATATGAACAGTGAGAGTTTCTCAGTTAAACTACACTGACTTGGTAGCACAAAATTATGTAGAAGGTAAAACGTACAATGAAAAACGGTGGAGTTTGGAGAAAGCTGACCTGTGAAGAAGTATATAAGCATTCGGAAGGTGATCAGAGTGACTCTACAAAAATACCTATTGTAATAGAGAAGATTTGTAGCTCAGGTGGATTATTTGCAATTAATAGTGTTCTCTGAGCTGGTTGGTTTAGTTGTGAAGCTTTCATCCTCCTTCTGGACAACATCTTCAGCGCCATATTTAGCACAAAGTGAAATGATTTATATTTCTTCATGAGTGATATCATTGCGTCTCCTGGTAACCATCTTTACATATCTCTATTGATCATTTTCTATTGACTTGGATTTCAAACTTTCTGGTCACCTGATTTACTTTTTATTAGTTGGTGTATTTCGTCTATATTAACGTGTTTGTTAATTGCATTTTCGCTTGAGTACCAGGCTTCTAGGAATTCCCTGACTGCACTTTTAGTGTTTCCTCTGTCTAAGATTTTGACATTATCCCAATCAAATTGATGAACATAATTGTCTATATGCATTGATACTAAAGAATACATATCGTGTATTTTCGCGGCTGATTTGTGTTCTTGAATTCTGATTCGAAGGGGACGCTCACTTTGGCCGATGTAATGCTTGTTGCAGTTCATACAGTTTCTTTTGTAAATGGTATTAATTTTATCCACTTTTTCTGTTGGATCTTTTGGTATGAATAATACTGAATAAAGCGATTTTACTGGCTTGTATGCTCTATCTATATCTAACGGTTTCAGTATTCTAGCTGTTATTTCAGAGATATTTCTCATGTATGGTAAATTGAATTTTCTTGTGGTCTTTGATGATGGTTTCTCGTCGGTGTTTTGATTCGACTTTAAACACTTTTTGATGAAAAGACAATTGCAGCGAAGAAAATTTTCTTTTCGACGAAGTCATCATCTAGGCTGTACATTCGTGTATTTATATCAAATGGATGGGAAAGTTCCAGAGTAATTTCTGGTTAGGGGTCAAATTAATAAAAATTACAATTAGGAATTAAAATGACGTAACAAACAGGGGGGATGGATAAAACTCGAACAAAGTAGCATTATAATAACTAAGAAGACTGACATTATGCAATTGGGGGTTAGAAATGTAGAAATAACAAAATATACAGGATGTTTGGATAAGAAACTAGTATGATGAATAATTGTTTATGCAATCAGGGATTAAATATGTAGAAATAGTAAGATGACAAAATAAACAGGAAGAGTGGGTATGAAAATATGGTAGTGTAAACAGGGTGGTTTAAGAAAACTTAAAATAACATGAATAAACAGGAAGTTTAGATAAGAAAGGTGATGAGATTGTCATTACTAAAAAAATTTTACCTGTTTATGATGGCCATGGTAGGGAGAGGGGTTGGACGTAATTCTTTTGGATACAAAGTGTGGGTTTGAGCTTTTGGATAGCTAGCGCCTCAGCTATGCCCAGATGTCTTGATTTGATTCCCTTTGATAGGTTTGATTGAATTTTGTATATTACTTTGAAGGATTTTTCGAAAGGCGCTGAATGTCCTGAGTTGACCAAATGTTCTGTCACTGAACTGTATACACGTTTTCGGTCTCCTTTTACTAGCCAGGCTGGGTAGTGTTCGCGAGCGCGTTTTTCAAGTCGGCGCATGGTACGGCCGATGTACTCAGCTCCACAAGAGCAAGTAAACTGGTATATGCACGTTGAGGTGGCCCAATGCGACGGCTTGTCTTTCACGTTCTGGCTGAACAGTTTCTTGCAAGAAAACGTCAGTCGTAGGCTCGCGGCGAAGTATGTTTTCTTTAGAGATTTGCAGAGACGTTTGCGAAGGATTTCTGCTTCGATATCACCTTTGAATTCTAGATTAAGCAGAAGTGTTTTCTTTGGAACAGATTGGACTTGTTCTGAAGTCTTAGTCTTAGATTTGAGATTTCTGTCTATGAACCTGGGCGGGAAACCGTTTTCCATCAAGGTTTTCCGGAGATTACGCAGTTCTTCTTCAATCACTTCCTCGCTGCATATCTTCCGAATCCTCGAGGAAAGAGCGTATATCAGGTTCCTCTTTCTGCTTAGGGGCACGAAGCTTTGGAAGTTGATGAATTGACCATTCCAAGTAGGTTTTTTGTATATGGATCTTTTCAGAGAGTTGTTGGCGTTTCTTGTCAGCTGGACGTCGAGGAAGTGAAACATTCCGTTGGATTCAGTCTCAAGTGTGAAGTCGATGTTTGGGTGGGCGTTATTGAAGATTTGAAGTAGGTTTTTTAAATCACAATTCTCATCACAAATAATGAAAGTATCGTCGATGTATCTCTTGTAGAGATGAAGGTCGTTGATAGTTGATGATAGGGGGTTGTTTTCTAAGCTAGCCAAAAAGCAGTCGGCTAATAGGGGTCCTAAGGGAGAACCCATTGCTACCCCATCTACTTGCCTGTATATTTCTTTGTTGAAACTAAAGTATACGTTGAAGGTGCATCGTAGTAACAGTTCTTTCAGGTAATGGATCGGTATACCAACATCGATGCTATTGGATTGAATGTAGTCGCAAAGGAAACAAACGGTTTCTGTCAATGGAACGTTGGTGAAGAGAGAGACAACATCCAGGGAAACCATTTTCTTTTCTGCCACATTGACATTCTTAATTGAATCAACAAAGTCGAATGTGTCACGGAGGCTGTGTCTTGAAAGCTTCTCTTTCACCGGCCCGAGAATCTCCACCAGCCATTTCGCGATTGTATGATATGGGGAGTCTATCATATCTAGTATTGGGCGGAGTGGGACGTCTTGTTTGTGCACTTTAGGTAAGCCGTACATGCGCGGTGTTGTAGAACCAGATGGGCGCAGTTGTTCGTATAGTTTTGAACTGATAACTGATTCGTCTTTCATTTTCTTCAATATCTTTGTTAGCTGGAGCTCCGTCTGTTCGGTGGGATCTTTCTGTGGAGACTGTTTCTGAAACTTTTTCTCATCAGATAGTATCACCAAGAGTTTGTTTAAGTAGTCTGATTTGTTCATCAAGACGATTCCGGATCCTTTATCTGGTCGTGTGATGATCAAGTTTTCATTATCCTTCAATTCTTTCAGTTGCTTTCGATGTTCTTTGGATAGTACGTTACGAAGGCTGGGTTTTTTGTTGATGTAATCGAGGCAGCAACTTAAAACGGTTGATTTGAAAAGGTCTGCATTCTCATATGAGATGGGGGTCAGATCTTTCGTCTGGTCGATTAAATTCTCGAATTGGACTTTCGTGTTCAGTTCATTCACTTTTGACGTTGCATCACAAAACTTAGGTCCAAGTGCTAAGATTTGCATTTGAATTGGAGATAGTGGAATATCAGAATAATTGTATACGTATTTTTCCGGACAAGTAGGAAAGACGGTTTCTTTTGTAACGGACTTTAGGCTTTGGTTTAGTTTCATTATGACATCATCTGTTCTTTTCTTTGTAACCGTATTGGAGTAGTTTTCGAATGATGTTCTTTCGTCTTCAGATAGTTCATAGAGAACGTGGGAGCTTTTTGAGATATTCTGTTCTAGCTCAGGTAGTCTTGATCGCACTTCATCGATTTGATTGAGCGTGTGTCGTTTCAGTGTACGTGAGTTAGGGGATATGTGATTTCGTCTGAGATGTTTCCAAAATACTTTAGGATATTCATGTTTCTCGAGACAATTCTTCAAGAAGAAAATCTTTGCGTTCGCTTCAGCAAGCTTGACGGACAAACGAAGAAACTTGTTCAGTCCCTTTACCGTCGAACGATCCTTGCTTCTCTTCAAATCACGAAATATACACATTGGGTCATAGGAATTAATAAAAAGACAATTGCAGCGAAGAAAATTTTCTTTTCGACGAAGTCATCATCTAGGCTGTACATTCGTGTATTTATATCAAATGGATAGGAAAGTTCCAGAGTAATTTCTGGTTAGGGGTCAAATTAATAAAAATTACAATTAGGAATTAAAATGACGTAACAAACAGGGGGGATGGATAAAACTCGAACAAAGTAGCATTATAATAACTAAGAAGACTGACATTATGCAATTGGGGGTTAGAAATGTAGAAATAACAAAATATACAGGATGTTTGGATAAGAAACTAGTATGATGAATAATTGTTTATGCAATCAGGGATTAAATATGTAGAAATAGTAAGATGACAAAATAAACAGGAAGAGTGGGTATGAAAATATGGTAGTGTAAACAGGGTTTAAGAAAACTTAAAATAACATGAATAAACAGGAAGTTTAGATAAGAAAGGTGATGAGATTGTCATTACTAAAAAAATTTTACCTGTTTATGATGGCCATGGTAGGGAGAGGGGTTGGACGTAATTCTTTTGGATACAAAGTGTGGGTTTGAGCTTTTGGATAGCTAGCGCCTCAGCTATGCCCAGATGTCTTGATTTGATTCCCTTTGATAGGTTTGATTGAATTTTGTATATTACTTTGAAGGATTTTTCGAAAGGCGCTGAATGTCCTGAGTTGACCAAATGTTCTGTCACTGAACTGTATACACGTTTTCGGTCTCCTTTTACTAGCCAGGCTGGGTAGTGTTCGCGAGCGCGTTTTTCAAGTCGGCGCATGGTACGGCCGATGTACTCAGCTCCACAAGAGCAAGTAAACTGGTATATGCACGTTGAGGTGGCCCAATGCGACGGCTTGTCTTTCACGTTCTGGCTGAACAGTTTCTTGCAAGAAAACGTCAGTCGTAGGCTCGCGGCGAAGTATGTTTTCTTTAGAGATTTGCAGAGACGTTTGCGAAGGATTTCTGCTTCGATATCACCTTTGAATTCTAGATTAAGCAGAAGTGTTTTCTTTGGAACAGATTGGACTTGTTCTGAAGTCTTAGTCTTAGATTTGAGATTTCTGTCTATGAACCTGGGCGGGAAACCGTTTTCCATCAAGGTTTTCCGGAGATTACGCAGTTCTTCTTCAATCACTTCCTCGCTGCATATCTTCCGAATCCTCGAGGAAAGAGCGTATATCAGGTTCCTCTTTCTGCTTAGGGGCACGAAGCTTTGGAAGTTGATGAATTGACCATTCCAAGTAGGTTTTTTGTATATGGATCTTTTCAGAGAGTTGTTGGCGTTTCTTGTCAGCTGGACGTCGAGGAAGTGAAACATTCCGTTGGATTCAGTCTCAAGTGTGAAGTCGATGTTTGGGTGGGCGTTATTGAAGATTTGAAGTAGGTTTTTTAAATCACAATTCTCATCACAAATAATGAAAGTATCGTCGATGTATCTCTTGTAGAGATGAAGGTCGTTGATAGTTGATGATAGGGGGTTGTTTTCTAAGCTAGCCAAAAAGCAGTCGGCTAATAGGGGTCCTAAGGGAGAACCCATTGCTACCCCATCTACTTGCCTGTATATTTCTTTGTTGAAACTAAAGTATACGTTGAAGGTGCATCGTAGTAACAGTTCTTTCAGGTAATGGATCGGTATACCAACATCGATGCTATTGGATTGAATGTAGTCGCAAAGGAAACAAACGGTTTCTGTCAATGGAACGTTGGTGAAGAGAGAGACAACATCCAGGGAAACCATTTTCTTTTCTGCCACATTGACATTCTTAATTGAATCAACAAAGTCGAATGTGTCACGGAGGCTGTGTCTTGAAAGCTTCTCTTTCACCGGCCCGAGAATCTCCACCAGCCATTTCGCGATTGTATGATATGGGGAGTCTATCATATCTAGTATTGGGCGGAGTGGGACGTCTTGTTTGTGCACTTTAGGTAAGCCGTACATGCGCGGTGTTGTAGAACCAGATGGGCGCAGTTGTTCGTATAGTTTTGAACTGATAACTGATTCGTCTTTCATTTTCTTCAATATCTTTGTTAGCTGGAGCTCCGTCTGTTCGGTGGGATCTTTCTGTGGAGACTGTTTCTGAAACTTTTTCTCATCAGATAGTATCACCAAGAGTTTGTTTAAGTAGTCTGATTTGTTCATCAAGACGATTCCGGATCCTTTATCTGGTCGTGTGATGATCAAGTTTTCATTATCCTTCAATTCTTTCAGTTGCTTTCGATGTTCTTTGGAAAGTACGTTACGAAGGCTGGGTTTTTTGTTGATGTAATCGAGGCAGCAACTTAAAACGGTTGATTTGAAAAGGTCTGCATTCTCATATGAGATGGGGGTCAGATCTTTCGTCTGGTCGATTAAATTCTCGAATTGGACTTTCGTGTTCAGTTCATTCACTTTTGACGTTGCATCACAAAACTTAGGTCCAAGTGCTAAGATTTGCATTTGAATTGGAGATAGTGGAATATCAGAATAATTGTATACGTATTTTTCCGGACAAGTAGGAAAGACGGTTTCTTTTGTAACGGACTTTAGGCTTTGGTTTAGTTTCATTATGACATCATCTGTTCTTTTCTTTGTAACCGTATTGGAGTAGTTTTCGAATGATGTTCTTTCGTCTTCAGATAGTTCATAGAGAACGTGGGAGCTTTTTGAGATATTCTGTTCTAGCTCAGGTAGTCTTGATCGCACTTCATCGATTTGATTGAGCGTGTGTCGTTTCAGTGTACGTGAGTTAGGGGATATGTGATTTCGTCTGAGATGTTTCCAAAATACTTTAGGATATTCATGTTTCTCGAGACAATTCTTCAAGAAGAAAATCTTTGCGTTCGCTTCAGCAAGCTTGACGGACAAACGAAGAAACTTGTTCAGTCCCTTTACCGTCGAACGATCCTTGCTTCTCTTCAAATCACGGAATATACACATTGGGTCATAGGAATTAATAAAAAGACAATTGCAGCGAAGAAAATTTTCTTTTCGACGAAGTCATCATCTAGGCTGTACATTCGTGTATTTATATCAAATGGATAGGAAAGTTCCAGAGTAATTTCCGGTTAGGGGTCAAATTAATAAAAATTACAATTAGGAATTAAAATGACGTAACAAACAGGGGGGATGGATAAAACTCGAACAAAGTAGCATTATAATAACTAAGAAGACTGACATTATGCAATTGGGGGTTAGAAATGTAGAAATAACAAAATATACAGGATGTTTGGATAAGAAACTAGTATGATGAATAATTGTTTATGCAATCAGGGATTAAATATGTAGAAATAGTAAGATGACAAAATAAACAGGAAGAGTGGGTATGAAAATATGGTAGTGTAAACAGGGTTTAAGAAAACTTAAAATAACATGAATAAACAGGAAGTTTAGATAAGAAAGGTGATGAGATTGTCATTACTAAAAAATTTTACCTGTTTATGATGGCCATGGTAGGGAGAGGGGTTGGACGTAATTCTTTTGGATACAAAGTGTGGGTTTGAGCTTTTGGATAGCTAGCGCCTCAGCTATGCCCAGATGTCTTGATTTGATTCCCTTTGATAGGTTTGATTGAATTTTGTATATTACTTTGAAGGATTTTTCGAAAGGCGCTGAATGTCCTGAGTTGACCAAATGTTCTGTCACTGAACTGTATACACGTTTTCGGTCTCCTTTTACTAGCCAGGCTGGGTAGTGTTCGCGAGCGCGTTTTTCAAGTCGGCGCATGGTACGGCCGATGTACTCAGCTCCACAAGAGCAAGTAAACTGGTATATGCACGTTGAGGTGGCCCAATGCGACGGCTTGTCTTTCACGTTCTGGCTGAACAGTTTCTTGCAAGAAAACGTCAGTCGTAGGCTCGCGGCGAAGTATGTTTTCTTTAGAGATTTGCAGAGACGTTTGCGAAGGATTTCTGCTTCGATATCACCTTTGAATTCTAGATTAAGCAGAAGTGTTTTCTTTGGAACAGATTGGACTTGTTCTGAAGTCTTAGTCTTAGATTTGAGATTTCTGTCTATGAACCTGGGCGGGAAACCGTTTTCCATCAAGGTTTTCCGGAGATTACGCAGTTCTTCTTCAATCACTTCCTCGCTGCATATCTTCCGAATCCTCGAGGAAAGAGCGTATATCAGGTTCCTCTTTCTGCTTAGGGGCACGAAGCTTTGGAAGTTGATGAATTGACCATTCCAAGTAGGTTTTTTGTATATGGATCTTTTCAGAGAGTTGTTGGCGTTTCTTGTCAGCTGGACGTCGAGGAAGTGAAACATTCCGTTGGATTCAGTCTCAAGTGTGAAGTCGATGTTTGGGTGGGCGTTATTGAAGATTTGAAGTAGGTTTTTTAAATCACAATTCTCATCACAAATAATGAAAGTATCGTCGATGTATCTCTTGTAGAGATGAAGGTCGTTGATAGTTGATGATAGGGGGTTGTTTTCTAAGCTAGCCAAAAAGCAGTCGGCTAATAGGGGTCCTAAGGGAGAACCCATTGCTACCCCATCTACTTGCCTGTATATTTCTTTGTTGAAACTAAAGTATACGTTGAAGGTGCATCGTAGTAACAGTTCTTTCAGGTAATGGATCGGTATACCAACATCGATGCTATTGGATTGAATGTAGTCGCAAAGGAAACAAACGGTTTCTGTCAATGGAACGTTGGTGAAGAGAGAGACAACATCCAGGGAAACCATTTTCTTTTCTGCCACATTGACATTCTTAATTGAATCAACAAAGTCGAATGTGTCACGGAGGCTGTGTCTTGAAAGCTTCTCTTTCACCGGCCCGAGAATCTCCACCAGCCATTTCGCGATTGTATGATATGGGGAGTCTATCATATCTAGTATTGGGCGGAGTGGGACGTCTTGTTTGTGCACTTTAGGTAAGCCGTACATGCGCGGTGTTGTAGAACCAGATGGGCGCAGTTGTTCGTATAGTTTTGAACTGATAACTGATTCGTCTTTCATTTTCTTCAATATCTTTGTTAGCTGGAGCTCCGTCTGTTCGGTGGGATCTTTCTGTGGAGACTGTTTCTGAAACTTTTTGATGAAATTTTGTGGATATCCACTCTTTTTGAAGACCGTTTGTAGGTACTTTTCTTCCATTCTTTTCAACTCTGGAGTGCTAATATGTGTTTGAACTCTTTTAAAGAATGTCTGCACACAGTTTCGTTTATGAGTAATTGGATTATTGCTATTATAATTGAGTATGTGATCTGTGTGCGTTGATTTTCGATATACTTGTTTCTTTTAATCTCCTGTGTTGGTTCTCCTGATTAAGTCATCCAAAAATCGGATTTTGTTATCTAATTCTTCTTCTCTTGTGAATTTGATGTCTTCAAATATGTTGTTTATTAATTTATGAGTATATTCGAAATCATTTCTCTTAATTATTACAAATGTATCATCAACCTGACGTGTCGAGATTTTCGGTTTAATTATAGAAAGAGCTATTAATTCTTATCTTTGCATAACGGCTTCAGCTATTAATCCTGATATGAGCAATCCCATTGGTGTTCCTTTTATTTGTTCAAATATTTGAGTTTTGAATTGATAGTATGTTGTAAGGCATAATTTTATGAGTTCTATCCAAGTTGAACATTGCGTTTTCATGTTTTCATCACTATAGAGTAATTGTTGCATAGTTTCTTTTGCTAGTTTTGGACTGATTGAAGTATATAATGATGTGACATCAAAGGACACCTGTCAAGGAACTTAGCCCTAAGTTCCTATCGTAATGAAGACTTAAGCGATTGAGCCGATAAATACTATGCCCTTTCTTCAGCTTTAAATCCAAAACATCAGTATTCCTCGAACGAAATTATATTGTTTGGCAATTAAATTGAAGAAAACTACAAAGTCTACAAACAAATGTTAAGTACAAATGAAGTTATAAAGTACTTTTATTCGTAGTTAACTCCAGTCTTCCTTCAACTTGCAAGCGATCGACCTATCGCGCCTTTCAGTTGCCCGCCAATGGTTGCCAGTTCCAATAAAACAAACGTTCAATGTTCACGTCCATTGACAACACCATTATTTCATTGTCTTCTACTTGAATGTTTTTGATTTGCTCTAAAAATTGGATTGACGAGTTGATAGAATGGTCGCATGATTCTTTGAGGTAATTTAATTTGCTGAAAAATCGGTGTTCCTGGGAGCTAAACGATTGGTCGTAAGGGAATGTTTGGTTTGTGTAGTTTTGGTCTAGCATAGAATCGAGGTGAAATAGGTCCGTTAGATTTAATTCGCCATTGATCTTGTTCTGTAATTTGACCTGATTTCGTTTGTTTATTTAACGCTGTTATGATTTTGTTATCTAATGTTTGTATAGGTTTTTTGTCAACTGTTGATATACATTATTATCTTTGAGTAAATCCTCTGCTTTCTATATGTAGTCTTTTGTGTCCAGGATTACTGTTGTTCTTCTTTTATCAGCCGGTATAATAACTATATCTTTTCTATTCTTCAGTTTCTTCAATGCATTGGTCGAAAGCGAATGTGTCAGGGAATTCTTAGAAGCCTGGTACTCAAACGAAAATGCAATTAACAAACACGGTAATGTAGACGAAATACACCAACTAATAAAAAGTAAATCAGGTGACCAGAAAGTTTAGAATCCAAGTCAATAGAAAATGATCACTACACATATGTAAAGATAGTTACCAGGAGACGCAATGATATCACTCAT